>OZ023262.1:142122276-142157276 GCA_964006375.1 Tillus elongatus
TGCCCAATCGCAGTAGCCAATACACTCAAGTCACGAAAACCACTGTCTCGCTCACTTGATTCTAATTTAATCCTTCTCAATACCTGCTTATTCGGGTTCATACTGGATGACCTGGCAGGCTACTCCATTCTCTCTACATTGTTCACCCTAAGCATATCCGTAAAAATTTCTGCTTGATGAGGACGAGCATTATCATCGACCAAGATCAAATCGTCAAGGAAATTAATGGCAGAGGAGGTACAATACCTCTCACACCCAAATGTCGCTACCTTTCTGCATTCGTGGTTTCCCTCATAAAGATTACTAAGCAGTTATCCCATTCCGAATTTAAAGCACCACATACAGAAACATGTGTAAATATGAAATGTCAAACTTAATTGTCACTATTCGCAACTAAATTGGTTGTCATGCAAATCATGAATCAACGTAACTCACCTCCTGGGTCAATAGTGACCGCTCGCATTGTCGCAAATTCCATGTATAATCCAAAATTATTGGTATCAACCTAGTAGGCTGCGATATCAAGAAAATCTCAGAAAACCTCCAGAAGTATTGAAGGTTTTCCAACTGCATACCCAAATTTGCCTAACCCAAATACCTGAGTATAGTCATGCGCATTTCGCGAGAAAGCTAGGAGGCAAATTTTCTGACAGCAACATAGCCAAATGTGATATCAAAAAAATCTCAAAAAATGCCACGAGGTGTAGTGATATTTTTAGAATGGAATAGCAAAAATCAACATCCCCGTCGACCAATGATTTAAAAAAAAGGTGATATAAACGTAGTGGGCTGCGATATTAATTAATTGCATACCAAAAACTCACCTAATCCCACTCATAGACTATTAGAGTGCGCGTTTTTCAAAAAACCAATGTGGCTAAGTCAAATTTGACTTTAAAAAAATTATGACAATAACGTAGTGGAACGCGATATGAACAGAATCTCAAAAAAGGTCCCGAGGTATAGAACTATTCTTCAGCACTGAATATCAAAAGCGAACCTAATCCGCTTCGTCGACCAATGGGTTTCGCTTGCATTTTTACTTGGGCTGGATTTGACCTAAAGTAAAAAATTGTTTATAAAAACCTAATGGGCTGCAATATTGATAAAATCCTAAAAAAAATTCCGAGGTGTCAAGGCATACTTTTAAATTGCATACTACAAATATATATATATATATATATATATATATATATATATATATATATATATATATATATATATATATATATATATATATATATATATATATATATATATATATATATATATATAACTCTCCTCGTAGACTAACGGCCATCATTTAAAATATTTCTGAAAAAACATCTACGTATATTCCAACCCTGTATCTTATATCACGTCATAGCAAATGTTATTATTGTCTGCCAATCAGAAGCCGCAAGAAATATCTGTCAACCTATGAAAATTAGAACCGATTCGGTAAACTTGCTTTTGAGCTACAAAACATCAAACAGCATCCAAACTTTAAGGTGTACCACTTCAATTGACGCATACTTTAGATACAAAAAACACTAAGCGCAACTAAGATATGGCACCATTGATAAATCATGTATTGCTCAACATGTTTGGGATAATAATCACCATGTTGGTAAAGCAAATCTCAAGCTAAACAAAAATGTGTTCTATTGGAAATTGTCTATTCAAATTTCTAACGATATATATATATATATATATATATATATATATATATATATATATATATATATATATATATCCAAAACAGATCCGGTTCTGTGTAGTTCGTTGGCTGACGTGTTATCTTAATAATCAGTGTGTCTTTCTTAGGAAGAATACTGAATAACGACACGCAATAAAATTTCGATTACAGGACTGTTCAAGAGCAAGTAATGGAAACTTAATTACAGGGACTTTCGGGTAAACAATTGGAGGGGGTCTGTACATCTTCGTAGAGAACGCTATTCGCGGTTTGTTGTCATTGGTTTTGTTAACAGCGGTCTCTGAAATACGAGACCGTACCCAGACCTTTGAAACACAGTATATAATTTATATTTTGGTAACATAATAATATATTCATTTGACAGGAGGTAACATTTTGCGGATCAACATATTTTCTATGTCAAAATAAAAATTGCGCTGCTGTCCGTCTTGGCATTGTTTTGAAGAAAATAAGACGTTCAGGCTAAACATTCCTTTTAAAATATTTTGTGATGCGCCTAAAATCATATTTATCCCTTTTTTGACGCTTGTTTCAGCTTAGATGGCATAATAAATGAGGGAATGGAGACAGTTTTTTGAGCTTTAGATTGATCAAACACTGTCCTACTAACATCAGATGAAATATACACATACATATTTAAATATCAGGCAATTCCGGTGATGTAACTTTGCTACCGAGAATATTTACCACCGTCGTTCTGAGGCTTCTGTTCGGTATCGTCTCTTGGAATTTTATATAGAGATAAAAACTTTCCTGAAGGTGACAGGTAACGAGGGACGAACTGTCAGTGAAAAATTATGAAATACGTTTTTACTTATTAAAATATAGCGCCTGGCGAAAAAAGTTTACTTCTAAGGGACTAATACATCATTTCTTCAGACCATCCCGTGTGCATGTTGGTGTTGCTCGAATCCCGTGATAAAATAACTAGGCCACTTTATCAGCATAATGGAATTTTAACAAAACCTTGCTGAAAACAATTTGAAGTGTTAAAGTTAAGTGTTGCTTTGTTGAGAATCTTCCTGAAATATATTTGGTCGTGAATATGTCTCGACTCGTCTAGAAACACTTGAGTTGATTTTATCATGTCTCCAGAGACAAAATAGTTGCTTAAATTTGTATAAAAATGCAGCTTAGAACTCGATATTTGTAATGAGCCTGAGTGGACAAGTAACGCTAACTTACTGCAGTAAATACTATATTTCTATGCAGATTTATTAGTGGTGACCGCCAGTTAAACGATTTTAAATGTTTTCCCACGCTATATGTATTTATCATAAGTACAATTTGGAGAACCCAATTCATCACAATACAGCTTTTAGACCTGGCGATCGTTTCGCTAACACAACTTAAACTTAACAAGTTAGCATCATCAGCGGGATGAATAAACAGTTTATTTATCCCTCTGATGATGCTAGACTTGTTAGCGAACGATCGCTAGGTCTAGAAACTGTATTATGATGAATTGGGTTCTCCAAGTTGTACTTATCTGTGCTGGTCACAGGTTCCAATCTTCACTCATTGTATTTATCAGTTGATTAAAATAGGACTTAGGTTTTAAAATGTTACCCTCTCAGAATTTTACCAACGACCAAACCGTGAAGTATATATATATATATATATATATATATATATATATATATATATATATATATATATATATATATATATATATATATATATATATATATATATATATATATAATCCTTAATGCCTAACGTAATTTACTCTTTATTTTTCAAAAATAATTCAACTGTGTGAGCGATGCTAGTGAATTTTCGTGTACGAAATGCACCATTAGGGAGATCGCGACTTTTGAATGTTGAAAAAATTTCTTCAGATGAGCGCGAACCAGGACTTCTGGAATCCATATTCGGTACTGATTCAGTTTTTATATCTATATACATACACACACACATACATATATATATATATATATATATATATATATATATATATATATATATATATATATATATATATATATATATATATATATATATATATATATATATATATATATATACAGGGTAGCCCATTGAAAACGAGCTCACAGCAATAACAGGCAGGAAAAGACATTGTCGAAAAAACCTCAAACACGTCAAGTTTGCTCCTCAAGGTGACAACTTTTGACGCAAAAAGTATAGCCCAAACTTTAGCCTCCTAAGCGGGAGTGTTATTCTTATTTTTTTTTTTCAAATGAGCAAACTAGGACCCCTAGAACCCATATCTGGGGTGAGTTTCAATTTTTATATGTTTAATTATATATATCTATATATATATATATATATATATATATATATATATATATATATATATATATATATATATATATATATATATATATATATATATATATATAATGTATATGTAGCCACACGATAACTCAAAAAGGTATTAGCCGATTTTGATGATACTCGGCGGGAATCTTTCTATACAATTAATAGCTTGGATGAGTTCGTAAGCCAGGAAAAGCGGATAAGGTTTTCCAGGATAATTTTGGGTTTTCTTAAAAAAAAATTACCTTCGAAAATTGCAAAGCTATTGTAATGAAGTTTGGTAAATATGTTGCCTTACGTACCAAAATTCAGCCATCTAGGCTTATAGAAAATTGAATTATTCAAATTTGAAGCATTTAATGACAATTCGCTTCCATGGTGCACTTGCTGCGTCCAAAACTTTTTTTGATATTCGGTCTATTCGTTTAGAAGATATTGATTTTTGAAATATCACTAATTGGTTTCGTGAGAAAATCTCAATGCTTGAGTTGGGCCTCACCAGCGTCTATTACATGATAAAGGTTTGCGTATGTAATAAAAAGTCATTTTGCAAAATATGTATTGTGATAATGCATTCTGGATGGCAACTTTTTGTGTTAAAATTGTGATCATTTTATTCTAAATCATGAGAGCGCAAACGAAACAGCACGTGTATTGAATAACCTGCATCCTAATAGGCGTGTTCGTCATAAGTACGCTACACAAGTTGCATGAAACTGGATCAGTGGCTAATAAGAAACGCAATCCTGAACGTGAATTTTATATGGTGATGAAGCCGCAAGCCTGGAAGTGATAGGTCAAGTAAGTGCAGATCCAACATTAAGTATACGAAAATTGGTTGAGATTACTAATCTATGTAGAACGACAATTCAACGATTTCTGCAAAAAATTATGTTTCATCCATATAAAATCCAGCTGGTTCAGGAATTAAATGAAGATGATTATGACCAGCGCTTGTAATTTTGAAAAAACACTTCTCAAAGAATAATTGATAATAGGCAATTTCTGTTTAACACTTGTTTTTCCGGCGAAAGTTTTGGCACGGTAAATATCATAATTGCCGGTTCTGGTCAGACAAAAATCCTCGTATCTTCCATGAAGGCCATACTCAAATTCCACAAAAACATCAATGTTTGGGTATCTTTGGTGATCACATCGCTGGACCAATCTTCATAGCCGACACTTTGACAGGACGACGGTATTTGGAAAGAAGGCAAGGCTTGTTTCACCCTATGCTAATTGACATCGTTAAGAACGATGAAAGATACTCGGAACAACATTTTTTTTCAGAAAAATGGTGTTCCACCGCATTTGCCGTTACGGTTGGGTAGTTCTTGGATATACTCTTTCCCGGCCAATGGATAGGTCGAAGAGGTGCTGTGGAATGGCCAGCCCGATCTCCAGATCTGTCCCCTTTAGACTTTTTGTGAGGGCATTTAAAAGCAAAAGTTTATTTCACCAAGTGTGATTCATTGGAAGAGCTCTGTCACCGGATTATTGATGAATGCCGGAGAATTACTCCAGAAATGCTTGCAAATGTTAGACAAAACTTTGAACAAAATTTATACAGTTGTGTTGGTGGTGCCCAATTTTAACATTTATTTAATTAAAGTTTAATTCGTTGGTATGTTGGTTTGTTGGTTTAATAGTATGATTGGTCATAATTGTTGTCAACATTTACTCAATACTATGCTCAGTTTTTAAGCGAACCGATTTAGTTTTTTTATTTCTCGGGAAATTCATTAGTGATATTTCAAAACTCCATATCTTCTAAATGAATAGGCCAAATTTTAAAAAATAAGAACGGAATGTATAGGGAATCAAAGGCTCTTCTTAATGGGCTATCACATGACCCATATTCCCATTTGAAAAAGTTTAAGGGTGACACACCTGCTTAGGAGGGTAAAGTTTAGGCTATACTTTTTGAGTCCAAAGTTGTCCTCTCACAAGCAAACTTGACGTGTTTCAGGTTTATTTTTTCGAGACAATCTTTTCCTGGTAGTGACGGCTGCCAGCTCGTTTTAAATGGGCCATCCTATATCTATCTATCTATCTATCTATCTATATATATATATGAAGCATTCACAGGCCATTTAGGCCCATAGCTTGGTAATACATTTCCATTGCTTCCTATCCAGTGCAATCTTCTTCCAGTTTTGGACTCCTTTTTCTAGCAAGTCTTGTTGTGCTGCATCAAGCCATCTTTTTCTTGGTCTTCCCCTCTTCCTTCTACCCTCTGGATTTGACCAGACACACTTCTTCACCATTCTCTCCACACCCATTCGTTCTATATGTCCCAGCCACTGTAGTCTGCGTGCCTTAACCAGTTGAGACACCGGCGGTTCTCCATACATTTCATACACTTCCACATTTGGACGTCTTTCCCACATGCCATCTACTTTCTTGCCTCCGAAGATTCTGCGTAGTACCTTTCTCTCCCATATCGCTATTCTGTCCTCCAGTCTTCGGTTCATTGTCCATGCTTCACAACCATATGCCAAGGTTGGTCTTATCACAGTCCTATATACTCTGAGTTTCGCAGCACGCGAGATGTTCTTTGATCTAAGGAAGCTGTTAAGCCCTCCCGCACATCTGTTGGCTTTTGCTATCCTCAGGTTAATTTCTACCTCCTCATCACATCTATTGTCTACTAATACACCTAAGTACATGTAATTATTAACCTCTTCGAACTCTATGACTCTCTCCCCTCGCATTTTCACTGTAAAAGGTTCACTATTAGTCACTTTAGTCTTTTTAATTGCCATATACTTGCTCTTGTCCTTATTTATTTGAAGTCCCACACTGTCTGCTACTTCCACCAAACTTCTAGTGATACTTTCCAGCTCTTTTCTATTTCTGGCCAGTAACAATATATCATCCGCATAAGCAAGGCACTGATGACTCCTGTCAAACAAGCTCCCAGTTCTGTTTATACCACTCTCTCTTATCACTTTCTCCAGAACTATATTGAATAGTAACGTTGACAGCGGATCTCCCTGCCTCACTCCTCTTCTCACATCAAACTCTTCTGTCAGATTTCCGTTTACCCTTACTGCGCACGTGGTGTTACATAGTGTCATTATTACCAGTTTCACAATATACTCGGGTACTCTGAACTCTCTAAGCATATCAACTACTTTACTTCTTTTCACTGAATCGTAGGCGGTCTTAAAGTCGACAAAGATCATGTGTACTGGAATCTCGTACTCGTAACAGCCTGTCAAAACCTGCTTTAGCAGACATATCTGGTCAACTGTCGACCTACCCTTCCGAAAACCAGCCTGATATTCCCCTAGCAAAGGCTCTATATATTTTTCTAGCCGTTTCTTTATTAGTGTTGCTAAAATTTTGTAGGCCACATCTGGTAACGCTATCCCCCTATAGTTGGTGCATTCTGTTATATCTCCTTTCTTAAATAAAGTTACCATGATGGTCTTATTCCATTTTTTTGGCATTTCTTTTGTTTTCCAAATTTCTTTTATTAGCTCATACATCATGGCAACCAAAGCAGTCCCTCCGTATTTAAAATTTTCGGCCATAATGCCATTTTCACCTGGACTCTTGTTGTTTTTCATTGTTTGTATAATTTCTTCTATTTCTTGCTTCGTTGGATCTTCTGTAACTTCTTCCTCTTCATAAAACTCTTGATGACACTCTTTCAGTTCTTCTTCATCTCCATCATTATGCAGTTCTTCGAAATGTTCTTTCCATCTTCTGCATATGTCTTTATCGTTTCCAAGCAAATTGCCTTCCTTATCCTTAAAGAACACTGCTCTGCTTTGGTGGCCTCTTTTTATATCTTTCACGTCTTTGTAGAAGTTACGTATTTCATTTTTTTGATATTTATATTCAATATTTTTTATTTTGTCTTCCAGAAATTTTCGTTTCTGGGTTCTACACATATTTTTTGTTCTCTTTCTTTGTTCGTTATATTTTTCTAGGTTTTCCTCCGTTTGCGCCTGAAGCATTTGATGTCTTAATACTGCTCTTTTTTTTAGTGCGGCTTTACATTCTTCATTCATCCAGTACTTTTTTATTTGTTTTCGTCTCTTTTCCAGGGTTGCTTTCGTTGCCTCAGTCACCGTCTTTTCTATCTTTTCCCATTTTTCTTCAATGCCGTCTGTATTCAGGAACATATCACTACTATAAGCTTTGTCTATTCTTTTCTTGTAGTTGAGGGCTATTTCTTCTTTTCGTAGATCATTAACATTGTATCTAGTTTCTGCCCTCCTTTTTTGTGTCTGTTTAATCGTATCTGGGAATCTTAAAACAGCCTTTACCAAGAAGTGATCTGAATCAGCTTCCGCACCCCTACGTGTTTTCACATTGGTGATTAGCCAAGCATGTTCTTCCTTTATTAACAAGTGATCTATTTGATTTGTTTTATTTTGTCCCGGTATCGTCCATGTTCCCTTATGTATATCTCTTCTTCTAAAGTGTGTACTCATTATTTTCATATTCTGTTCTATTGCTAAAGATATCAACCTTACTCCATTGTCATTACTCGCCGTATGTTTACTTTCACCTCCTGTTATTGACTTATATATGTCTTCATTGCCTATCTTTGCATTTGCGTCTCCCATCAAAATTATCACGTCATTTTTTGGTATATCTTCTAGCGTTTTTTCCAGCTCTTCGTAGTACTGATCTTTCACTTCTTCTTCTTTTTCTTCTGTTGGAGCATGCATATTTACAATACTAATCATCTTATCTTCTGCCTTAATTCTTATGGAACATAGTCTGTCTGACTTTGGTTTGAAACATTTAACTTTATCTTGTAGCTTTTCGCTTATTAAGAATGCGACTCCATACCTTCTCATATCACTACCACTTGTAAATAGGATATAGTTTCCAACCCTTTGTATATCATTTCCTTTCAAGTGTGTTTCCTGTAACGCCACTACTTGCATACTATATTTATTGACCTCCATAATTAGATTATTCAAAGCACCCTCTTCATACAAACCCCTTACGTTCCACGTACCCAGATTTAGATACTCGGTTTTCGGTTTCACCTGGTATTTCCCTGTTTGGTTACTGTGTTCTTTATCTTTATTGGTATTTGCGTTTGCTCCTCTCGTGTCCCTATACAACTCCCTAGCCCTTATTGACATGCCAACATCTTTTTCCGTATACGTAGCCCTTTTCTTCGCCTGTTCAGTTCCCTTTTTCCACTCATTCTTGCCTAATTTTTTGTCTCATGCGTACCACTATTATATTCTACCTGTTTAACCAGGCCATTTTCTTCATCCCATTTCCAAAGCTGTCCCTCGACTATTAACTTCTTAAACCCAATCTTGACAGTTCTACCTTTGGCTCTTTCATCTTTTGCTACGTTTCTCAATTCGTTTTGAATTTTTCTCTCTTCCCTCGACATATCATCATTTATATACACAATCTCATTCTTGTAATTTTTCAATTTATATTTATTTCTCATAATTTCTATTTTCTCCTCTATTTTATAAAGCTCAACAAGACAAACCTTTTCACTGAGTCTCCTAGCTTGTTTTATTTCAACATTTACTTCTAAATTCTGTTTCAAAAAAATACCCATGTTCTCTTTTAAACTCTTTGCATCGTTTGTGTTCATTTTTAGCCCCTGTATAACTATATTCTTTCTTTTCTTCTCCTCTTCTAGAATATTTAATTTCTTTTTAATATCCTTTACCTCTTTTCTTAATTGATCATTTTCCATTTTCATGTTTTTATTTTCTTCTTTAATCACTTTCATGTATATATATATATATATATATATATATATATATATATATATATATATATATATATATATATATATATATGCCTGGAAAATCTGACCAGTTTTCCTGTGAAAATGTTGTGTTGTCTTTTGGAAAATGTTTGTATCTCCCTAAATAACAAAGCTATGGAAACCAAATTTGGTACGCAGGTTTACATTATGAAAAGTATACAATATACCAAATTTTCGATCTCCAAGTTAATGGAAAAAAGTTATAAGCATTTAAAGAAAAAAAAAACAGGTGCCACCAGAGAAACTCACAAAACCAAAATATTGTGTTGACCAAAATTTGATAAATATTACAGACAAATACCCAGTTTCCCAATAAATAAAGAGGAGTGAGTTGCCTGGCTACCCAGATTATGACTAAAAAAGGTCAAGAACTACGAGAAAAATTACTTTAAAGACTTTATAATTTTTCCACTAAAAATGTCAAAGTGGCCATTTGGAACGTCAAAACTAATAAGTTTGAACAAAGGTTATGTGCGTTATACATGAAAAATATTAAATAAAATGTCCTTAACAAAGTCCTAGATAACTATTTCAAGTGTTACTTTTTATTTCATAATATACATGCAAAAAATCGATTTGAAGTGATTATTGGCTATGCTACAGCACAAATTTACATACGAGTTTATAACCCGTTTATTACAACAAATCTGTCATGTGCTCCATAGCAGAGTTCGTTAATGCGCTGGTATGAAATTTAAGCTCAAAGAAAACGCGGGGGCAAATTCTAAAGGTGTGTAAAGTTTATTGTAGTTTTTTAATTTTTTTTATTCTTTTTTAAGTGATACGATCAGGTTGTGTAATTTCAATAAATTTTTAGCGAAGTATTATAGAAAATCATTAATAATGCGAGAACTTTTAATTCAAATTGTAATAGCAGATCAGGTATTTTGGTTGCTCTAATTTTATCATACCATTCAGACTTTACAGCTGCCGAGACCTTTTCTGTGGTTTCACAAGTGCTTTTTTCTTCCCTGCAACCGGTTTCGCTTTGTACGGCATTATCAGGCAAACGAAACTTTTTCTTTTGGACCTGCAGAATAGGTTTATACGTTTGTACTTAGATCAGATTGTGAAACATTTAATTTATTTCATTAGCGAATTTTCTTCCTCTTGTTATAGCAAATTTTCTCACAAACTTTTCAACGAATTTTCTTGAAAGCAAAAATTGTTCGTAATTTTCTTGAGTAAATAACTTGTTTTGAATTCGTGTTAAAAAAATATTCAGTGAAGTTTTGATCGAACATTTTTTAAGGAACTTAGTAAACAGGAAGGTTTTAAAGTTCTGATGAATTTTGTGCGAAAAATTGGTTTTTCGAATTTCCATACGAAAAATTCACTTAGGACCAGATCACGGCTTTGAGACTTCAAGTATTAACGATAAAATAGTGAACTATGTATACTTTTTGAAGAAAAGGTGTTCCGATTTTTTTGGCTAACAAACTTATCCAAGCCACTTAGAAAAGAAAGTTACCTGCCAGATTTCATTAAAATTGGCGCATTATTTTTTGAGTTCTGAGTTCTCGGTGTGATACCCACACACGCATACAGGCACAGATATATATATATATATATATATATATATATATATATATATATATATATATATATATATATATATATATATATATATATATATATATATATATATATGTTTATTTTAACATTGTGAGAAACAATAGTGCACAGATTTTATACGTTTTGAACAAGGTCTCGTTTTTATTAAAAACGCCTGAACAAGTTTTTCATCTTTGAGCCTGAAATTATAATTTTCAGTAGACATTTTGGTATTGTTAATATTGAAAACAAAACTGTTTGATTAGGTTGACTAAAATGAAATCATGTTGGCAATTGATAAGGAAAAATAACTGCTACGTTTGTAATTTGGCAGATACTTTACTTTTCTAAATATGAATGAAGTTTCCTTCTGGAAACCTTTTGTATAACTTTAATCTTTAATTTGTAATACAGGTTTCTTTTAAAGAGACTTACACTATCTGCAGAGATCGCAAAATTTAGTTCTTGAGTTTCATACAAAATTAAGTTTTGGGCATTTTTCTTAAAAGGAGTTAGAACACAAGATTCTTTTGATACAAGAGATACATCGATGGCAACACTTTCGAAAGGATTCTTTAAATGTGCGCTTACTAAGACCTCTAAAATCGACCTTCAAGGTATATGTAAGTTTAAAGCATTAACTTTATTAATATGCCGTATAATTATAGTGTACAATTTTTATGAAAATTCGCTACTATAACGCACTTGCTGCGAGTCGAGTTTTTATTCACAACCGCATGAGACTTGCTGTGCCTGAACTTTTATTTTCTTCTGCCACGATGGAGAAATTATTACACCGGGATGAAAAGTTTTGATGAACCATACTGTATCCTGTTTTGTGTAATTCATTTAATGTTATAATTTTTGTATCTTGTCAATAGTAAAGTGTATGAAGCAGATTTGCAATTTTAAGAAAATTCGAGACGCTGCAAATTCATTATGGTAACGAATTTTCATTAAATGGTTAAAATTTGCATAACTTAATTTTATATAAACCTAGAAAGTTGAGTTTTTGTATGCGGTAAGGTATTTACAAGGGCAACGTCCCCACCAAATTTCATTTAAAATAATTTTCTTATTTTTTGAGATCAAAAACTTTTTTTCGGACAAAGTTTTCGTTTTGAAAATATGGTTCGATAGGGCTGGTTAACGAACTCATCCAACCCATTAGTTAAAGAAAGATTTTTGCCGAGTTTCATCAAAATCGGTTAATACCTTTTTGAGTTATCGTGTGGATACATATACATATACATATACATATACATATACATATACATATACATATACATATACATATACATATACATATACATATACATATACATATATATATATATATATATATATATATATATATATATATATATATATATATATATATATATATATATATATATATATATATATATATATATATAAACATATAAACATATAAACATATACAAATTCAAACGATCCTTGGTTTTGGGTTCTGGGGGCCCAAATTCGCGCTCATTGGAAAAAAATTTTCAAAGTCTCAGTATCGATAGATCTCTATTAGCGAATTTTTAAAAATAAACTTCGCTAAAAGTGTATATCGAATTGTAAGTGCTTTGATTTTGTCAGCCTATATAGCGTGAAGACGTGGATGAAAACATAACAGCTTAATTTCATGTTTCAAATTGGGCGACATGATTGTATTGCCCGTTGAGAAGGTTGTCTCATGTATGAAGACAAGATTGTGTTGTTTCTCTTGCGAATCTAACTAAATCTGAGTTTTTGAGATTAGATATTCCAATCTGGCGACGCGTACACACAGGATAAGGAAATCAGAACTCTCATTCTACTATGGTCGGATGTGGGAGTCGTATCGTATCGATCGCGATATCATTTCATTTGTCTTTGACATGTTTACTACCAATAGATGCATACACATCTCACTGGAATGATTATTGCTTATTCGATAAAGCGGAACATAAGTAAACGACTGATCAATGTTTTATTCATGAACAAAACCACTGACCATTTAAACGCGCCGTTAACTCTTCGCTCCCATTTTGTGTTTAATGTAACGTAGAAAAAGTAAGGATCGTATTGCCGATATCGATAAAGTTCGATCGAATTACTTAAGCATATATTTTCAAATTGATGTAGACGTAGAAGATTTCTCGTGTCTGATTTTTCTATGCCACTCCCTCACTTTGTCTTTCCAGCTTCTTATATATATCCTTACTTTTTCTTCAGGACGAGATAGTTTTCTACGCACTAACTAGGGGAAAATGTTTTTAGTGAATTTTCGTAGAAATAATTAACTAATGTGGAGATCCCGACTTTTGGATTTTGATTTTTTTTTCAAAAGAGCGCAAACAAGGAACCCTAGAACCCATATCCGGAGGCAGTTTATATATATATATATATATATATATATATATATATATATATATATATATATATATATATATATATATATAAACATGTATAACCGTCAAAGTAAAGTCACTTTTGGCACCAGATAAAATTATACATTTTGGTGAAAATATGGGCTGTTTGAGAAGAATAGTAGTTTGGTAGGCATTATAGGCTGGTGGAGTGTAATGGTAATTGAAGGCAAGGGTTGAAGCATTAGGAAAAGAGAATTAGTAAAGCAAAAAGTATCCATGATTTGGTATGTCAAAATCTGAAGTTCCCTGAATTTGGTGTGGAAGTGTCAAATCAATTTGGATGTAACTTTATAAATTATGTAATGATACAGCACAAGTCTAGGACTTCTTGTATTTACATACTGTATGATTTTTGTCATAATAATAATAATAATAATAATAATAATATATATATATATATATATATATATATATATATATATATATATATATATATATATATATATATATATATATATATATATTGTGTGTGTGTGTGTGTCTCATACCGATAACTCCAAAAATAATAACTCCAAAGGATGGCTTGCCTAGGCAGGAAAGCCAGGCTAGGACTATACAGACTAGCCTGCAATTATAGATTGAAGATCAACACAGGTTGCAGAGGTCACTGCAAAATTCTTGAGATGGTCAAGGAACCCATGCTTGAAACGAGGTCAGAATTCGCGAGCCCGCGAATCTGCAGGGAAAACAATTTTACAGTGGAAATTCCCGACTGCGAGGCATGGCAAGGGGAGACGTCGGGCCTATCAAGGGACGCGCTCGTCTGGTTCACGGACTGATCCGGCGTAGAGCGTGTGACAGGGCAGGGGTTTATTAGGAAGGACCGAGGGTAAGTCACAGTATTTCCCTGGGAGCTCATGCAACGGACTTTCAGGCCAAAATGTACGCTATCTTACACTACGTGCTAGAGAACAAGAGGAGGGGATACACAAACAAGCGGATCCTTATAGCCACATACAGCCAGGCAGCCCTTAAGGCCCTAGGTAGCCCACGGGTAAATTCTAGGCTGGAAAGTGAATGCCGAGACGAGACGAGCGACCTGACTGGGCAAAATGAGGTCTCCCTCATATGGGTGCCCGGTCACTCGGGGGTCAAAGGCAATGGAGAAACTGGCAGTCTCGCGAAGAGAGGGTCAGCAGAACTATTTATGCGACCAGAACCGGTCCTGGGCGTGAAACGAACATAAGGTGCACTGGGCAGACTGTGCAGGGCTCAGACATGGCAAGTCAGTAATTGAGGACCCAGTTCAAAGAGAGCTGTGGAGCTGCTAAATCTTAACAGAGGACAGCTCAGGAACATAACAGGACCCTTGACGGGGCACATGGCCGTCAAGAAACACCTGCAGAAAATGGGGTGGTTCGAGGGGGGACCTGGCATGCAGACTCTACGGCGAGGGGGAGGAATCAGCCCAGCACATCTTGTGTGAGTGTGAAGATCTGGACTGAAAAAGACAACTCATCTACGGGTAGCCCAGACCGGAGACAGCGCAATATAAAACTTCACACTACCAATTGCTGTGCAGACTAGTTCAAGGCACAGTGATTTTGGAATGGGTGAAGTAGAAAAGACAAAGGGCATGCACAATAAGCCAAAGGCTGTGGTGCTATCGGGGCGGCACAAACGCGGACGAGCCCTACGGGAAAAATATAACGTTTCAGATGTGTATGGGTACAGAAATACGAATATTTTTAAGTCTCATGCGGAGAGTACGTTATCACAACTATGTGGAAGTTATGGTTCAATTTGCAGCACTATTATACTATGTGGATGACCTCCCTAAGTTGAAAAGTTACTTAACAGATCAATTTGCGGATGGCACGTTGATTGTGGTGAGAAGCAGTGGTTGGAAAGATGCTATGCAGGATATACCTGGTGACGTGAAGAAATGGCCGACTAAAAATAACCTTTGACACAAAATGAGTGAGACAAAAGTAGTCAATTTTAATAGGATCAGTGATACACACCATAGCTATGGGGAGCATCTAGTTGAATTGAGTAGTGAAGTGACTTTTCTGGGAGTGATTGTGGATCGAGTACTGACTTGGAAACCCCATGTCGACTTTGTGGCATCGAGAATTGCGAGCATGGTATACGCACTGCGGACAATATCCTGTTCTATTAGAACATTTGCGAGTCTTGCCGTCTCGCAGCGTTTGGTCAGGTAAGGCGTATGTATGATATCATCTTCTGAGGAGAACCTGTGTAGGCTAATAGTATATTGATTTTACAAAAACAGTGAACTCGAGTTATCTTCAGTTTGAAGCACAGCGAACCATTTAAAACATTTTTAAGGAAGTAATATACTTACTTTACTATTTATCAAGTGCATAAATGCATATGTTAAAAAAAATTACTATCTGCAGTTCCTCTCATATGCGGAGCCTTCACATGAACACAATACTCGGGAGACTGTGATGCCATATCTTTGTCCCCCACAGACCCATTTGACAAAATTCATAAAAGTGTCATCTACCAACCAGTGGTATTGTATGATCACCTTTCCAACGAGATTAGAAGTATGAACTGGAGCTATTTTAAGAAGATCGTTGGGTCGATACTCGTGGAGGATGAGCTTTATAGTGTGCAGGAATTTTATTGGTTGAGAAAAAAGAAGTAAACACTTACTGTTTGATTTGGATATTCTTGATTTTGTGTAGTTTAGTTTTTCTATTTTAACCATTGACAAATATTTTATGTTGTATTTGCATGCTATTATTTTGTTTTATTGCTTTGTCTGCCAACTTTGATGTATTCTACGCAGATTGTATATTATTAGTAGTATTATCGATGTTAACCCATAACATCGAAAAAAAAACAAAATTGATGCAAATATCGAACAAACATCGAATTACAAATATCAGTTATTTGAAAATATCAATAAGTGTGTTCACCCCTTGGCTCAGATACATGTGCTTCAGGATGGCTGAAAATTTTTAAAATTTTTGCTATATTGCCACACAGCTTTTTTAAGCTTTTATTGTGCTACTGCGTTTTGACTTCTTAACGTAAAACTTTACACTGACGTTTCTAAATGATTGTCCGATAACAGGATGTCGTAATATCTTGTTTCTCCATGGGAGCAGTTAGGGCTAATTAGATATGAATACAGTCGTAGATACTTATTTTCATACGCCTATTATAAATTCATTATTACTTAACACCTTACCCCAAACAAGCTATGCTTAATTTCTAAACTAACAACACTGTATGAATAAAAGAATATCTTTTGGGTATTTGTGATGTTCTCGAGGGGCGAGAAGATCGATTACTTGTCTATATATACGATGTGGTATAGCGAGACATGTATACTAAAAATCCAGAACTAACAAACTCCCATCGCAGAGGCTCTCATCTACCTCTACCTCTAACTCTACTTTCCCATATGTGATTGTCGGGGTTCTTCTGCACGAATCGCTCCCTCTGTGAAATGGGAAACTTTTGCTGGCGTTTCTTGTTAGTTTGCGGAGTTATATTTTGAATTCGTTTCTGTCTGGGAACATTTCTATTTTGCTGAATGTATCCGGCTTTATTGTGGCATGAGAACATTGAAATTTTATTTTTATGTAACCACAAGAACGCATACATATTCCGAAAGTGGAAAATGTTCCATTTTATTATTAGTTCCCACACAATATTTATCTGCAACAATACACTATAAAACCACTACGTTAAATAAGTTTAAAGTATTGTTGGGTTAGCCTCTTACAGAAACTTTCTCAATAAGTTTACGATTTAATTTCTTAATGCTTATCTTAAGAAACTTTATACGTAGCTTGCAAAATAAGAGCAGAGAGTAGGGTTACTTTTATCATTGCTCCTGACGCTCTTATAACTGTTTTAATGTAGCTCCACTACTAGTAAGTAGTTAGCGTGAGGATCCTGTATGTGTATAGATACATGTACGAGGGTATATTGATATTTAGTTAACCTGGAAACTCTCCAGTAAGTAAAATCTATTTTTTTTCGTTGCTAACAACTATCGTGTCGTATAAATATAAATAGGCTGTCAAAGTTTGACATCCAATAGTTGGATAGGGAGCGTGCATTCGTTTGCAATCAGACCCCCCTGGCGGATTGTCTAAAAAAGTTCTGGCATAAACACAATATTTCCTAATAATAACTATTGCTTAAAGTAGAAGCTGATGTTTCTACCATCACCTTTTATTAAATGTCCGTAGAAAAAATTCACTAACGGGGAAAACGCGACTTTTTATTTTGAAAAAAAATTTAATGAGTGTGAGAGCTAATACCCAGGGTCATTTTTGATATGTATATATATATATATATATATATATATATATATATATATATATATATATATATATATATATATATATATATATATATATACAGGTTGATTCACACAACTCGTTCGAACTTTCGAACTTGTAATAGGAATTTCGATCTCAAATTTTCAGCATATACCTAGTAAATGTTTATGTTTCAAATGAAAATACTTTCATGATGGCGTCATAACTGCTTATATCCGAAACCTCAAACAACACCTGTATTTTAAATAAAACACCCTCTATGTTATTGTATATTTGGATTCGCCGTTAAATTTCAGGTCAACTTTAACTGAACCATCATGTTCTAATTTTCAACCATTTCTACAAACTTTGGGAAACTTAAGTGAAGTACCTGATTAATACGGTGAAATGTATAAAAGCATGATTCGTTCAAAACCTATGCTAGATAGGTATAGGGAAGCCTAATACCGTTCAATAGACATTTTATTTTGTTCTTGAGATTTTCTAATACCAAATTCAAAGTCAATTTAAAAATACCCTGTATATATCTTCGAAAAAATAGCCATTATGGTAGATACTTTGAAATTTTGTATAATAACGCCAACAACTTTTAGATTTATAACGATTATCATTTGGTAGATACCCTGGTCCCTATGAAGTTGTCGATACGTCAAAAATAACGGAAATTTACGAATATCTCAGAAATGGTTGAAAATTTTAACATGATGGTTTAGACAAAATTACAAAGTTGACTTGAAATTTAACGGCGAATCCAAATGTACTCTA
Organism: Tillus elongatus; assembly: GCA_964006375.1. Lineage (NCBI taxonomy): Eukaryota > Metazoa > Arthropoda > Insecta > Coleoptera > Cleridae > Tillus > Tillus elongatus. The sequence goes on from OZ023262.1 coordinate 142,141,036, forward strand.
ATATATAGGGCGTTCTATTTGAAATAAATGAGTTGGTTGCGGTTTTCGGTATAACCGGATGTGTTCCATCTTAAAGTACCTATTTTCATTTGAAGTTCCAAAACTAAATAGACGCGAGTTAACACATGGCTTCCCACGATATGTCACGTAGATGGTATCAGGTTACATTTGCATGCAGCAGTTCCCATAAGCAGATTCTACGAATTATGCCGACCGTTGCAGATAGTGCCAGCAGTGCGAAATCAGAAGAAGCTAGATCTGCATGTTCCCGTGAGAACCTGCAACCAACACTTATCCGATTATTATATAAAGCCACTGTTTTGTGTAATATTTGTTCAGTATTAATTTAGGCAGTAACTATGCTAGTTTGTTGTTAAATAGTTTAAGTAGTTTAATAAATTTTTTAAAAAAGCAACCTAAGTACAAGTGTTGTTAATTGGCGCAGTCGGTGACGGATCTCCCAGCAACCTAAGGCATCAAAAGAATATTGGTTCCTTGGTTTTTAAGAAGAACAAATGGTCATCTGGTTCCTACTATTACTGTAAGTTGCTCTCCTATATTTTCTCTGTTCCCTTGTCATATGTATGTGAATATATGTCGGATATTGATGAATTAATAAGCAGACTTAATCAGTTTAATTTTGAAAATAACTTAGAAGTCATTCCTGAAGAAAATAATTTAGATAATAATATTGTTGAACAGGAAGTTCAGAATAATTTTACTCGTAATAATAATAGTATTAGTCTTGTAAAACAAATTGATAGTAACCTAATTAATACCACAGAATTTAGCATAAACATGGCCCAAGCTAACAATATGGCAAACAACTTTAGTGAATTCTATTTAAAGATGATACCTGAGTTCAATGGGGAACCGGCAAATGTTGGCAACTTTCTTAAGGCATGCGATCTCATTATGAACACATTTTATAACGCTGAAGATGAAAGATTATATTTAAATCATTTTTTAGTTAATTTTATACAGTCAAAATTAACCAATCAAGCTAGACTTATAATTAGCACAAAAATTATTAATAATTGGCAAGACCTTAGACAAGCTATAGTGCAAAACTTCACGGACCAACGAGACGACACTAGTCTTTTGAGCGAATTTTTAACACTCAAGCAAAAACATAATGAGGATGCTTTAACATATAGTAATAGGTGTAGATATATTGAACAACTTCTGGTTTCTAATTTAATTTGTAATGAAGACAATCAACAAATATTAGAAGTGAAAAGAGCAATTTACGCTCAACAAACATTAAAAGCGTTCCTCGGGGGACTTAGAAACCCTCTAGGAATGGTAGTAAGATCCACTGCACCTGCATCTATTGAAGATGCTCTTAAGTTTATAGTTCTGGAAGAAAATTACGAATATAGAGATAGGACATTTCTTAAATCAGGCAATTATACATCGCCAAATAATAAAACCCCCAATCCACAAACCAGGTCTTTCAACAATCGTTCTACTCCCCAAAACTTTCCAGTTATGCAATTTCAGAAACCATTTAGAAATAATCCCCAATATCAAAGCCAAAATAATCAAACTTCACAATTTAGGAATACTTCCCAATATCAAAGCCAAAATAATCAGAATTCACAATTTTCTAGACCGCCCTCTTTTAGACCAGAAAACCCACGAGAACATTTCCAAAACAGATATTCTGAACCCATGGATACTTTGACTGGAAACACAAGGTTTACAAGACATTCCAATAATTTTTCAACACAGTCAAGAAGAAATAACTTCCCTGCTAATCAGCAAAGATCCACAGTTCCCGGAACAAGGTTTAATTCTGACGAACTATTTACTCGTGAGATTGATACACCTTCCGAACTTTACGATCGTGAAAATCAAAATTTTCCTACACCGGGCACATCAACCGAAAATCCTTAATAGAAATAAACAATCTCAATTTATGTCAACTTCCTTATGTTAAAATCCCCGAACTGCCTGGAAAATTGCTCATAGATTCGGGAAGCAGTAAAAGTCTTTTGAAACCAGATATTGTTCAAGAAAAATATAAAAATAAAATCTTTCAAAAATCATTTCACATTAAATCAGCTCATGGATTCTCCGTGCACAAATACGGGGCAAGTATTTTACTGAATTCAATTACTAATCGTCCACACGAATTTTGTTTATTTCATTTTAATGATAACTACACGGGTTTGATAGGAGCCGATTTTCTCCTTGCAAGTAAAGCTAGGCTAGATTTTAATAATAGGAAATTATACTTAGGTAGGTTAGAAATTGATATACATTTTCCTTATGAATATACTCTTGAGCCAAATACGGAAACTAAAATCAATGTTCCTGTCAATAAGTCCAATGGATATGGACTTGTTAACCAAGTGTTAATTAATAATTTATTTATACCTGACTGCTTAGTTAAATTGTCAGATAGTGAGGCCAGTGTTAAAATAATAAACCCAACTTCTACACAAATTAATGTCAGATTTACTAAACCTTTAGAGACCATTGAATTAAATAATAATGCAATATATAGCAATTACAATCATAAATATAATAATAGTGTTAAGAAAAATTGCGATGATAACTGGGCCTTAAAAGAAATACGCATGGATCGCTTAAATCAAGAAGAACGTGAACAGGTAATATATTTATGCAAACGTTATTCAGATATATTTTATAAAGAGGACGAAAAGTTAACTTCCACACACGTTGTAAAACATAGGATTAGGACGACCGACGATATACCTGTCCATTCGAAATTATATCGTTACCCACAGGTGCATAAAGAAGAGGTACAAAAACAGATGGATAAAATGTTACAGCAAAACATTATTAGGCATTCACATTCACCGTGGTGTTCACCAATTTGGGTCGTCCCAAAGAAAGCAGATGCCAGTGGGAAACAAAAGTGGAGAATCGTTGTAGACTACAGAAAGCTCAACGATAAAACCATACCAGATCGCTACCCCATACCTAAAATAGAAGAAATATTGGATAAAATTGGTAGATCTCACTATTTCACTACAATTGATTTGGCATCAGGTTTTCATCAGATAGAGATACATCCGGACGACATTGAAAAGACGGCATTCTCAACAGATCTAGGTCATTATGAGTATTTAAGGATGCCATTCGGCCTTAATAATGCTCCAGCCTCGTTTCAGCGCCTAATGAATAATGTTCTACACGGATTGATTGGGAAAACTTGCCTTGTCTACATGGATGACGTAATTGTGTTCTCGACGTCTCTACAGGAGCATCTAGACAAGCTTACACAAGTTTTTGAAAGGTTCAGGAACTTTCAGCTAAAGATACAATTGGACAAAACCGAATTTTTAAAGAAGGAGGCTGAATTTCTGGGACATGTGGTCAGCCCAGAAGGAATTAAACCTAACCCACGGAAACTCGAAGCCATAGAGAAATTTCCGATTCCTAAAACACAAAAAGAAATCAAATCGTTTTTGGGTTTAATAGGATACTACCGAAAATTTATTAAGAATTTTACGAATGTCACAAAACCTTTAACAAAATGTCTAAAGAAAAATTCAAAAATTGATATTAACAACGAAGATTATAAAGAGGCATTTGAAACATGTAAACATATTTTAATGAACAGTCCAATATTACAGCCACCAGATTTTACAAAGAAATTTATATTAACTACGGATGCCTCCAACGTCGCACTTGGAGCTGTCTTAAGTCAAGGCGAACCGAATTCAGACCTGCCTGTAGCTTATGCAAGCCGAACTCTGAATGAGACAGAAAGCAGGTATAGTACAATCGAAAAAGAGCTACTTGCAATAGTCTGGGCTGTAAATTACTTTAGACCCTACCTTTACGGCAAAAGATTTACCATAATGACTGATCACAAACCACTGAAATGGCTATTTTCATTAAAGGAGCCCAATTCGAAGCTAGTGAGATGGCGTTTAAAGCTTGAAGAATATGAGTACGATATAGAATACAAGAAAGGAAAAACAAATAACGCCGACGCTTTATCACGTGTAGAAGTTAATCCTTTGGATGTTGATAATCAATCAGTAATTAATAATGTAGATGAAACAGAATGGCAGAGAGATAATGATAACGCTGATGAGGAAATCGAAGAACTAGATACAGTTAATTCTAACCAGGAATCATATGCCGCACCAGGCATTCCTATTTTGGAAGAGGAAATTATCAATAATAAATCCAATCAAATATTCTTTAGTTGCTCAGAGGAACCCGAAATTCTACACGTCAGAAAAGGCAAGAGAAATTTTATTCATGCTAAATTTAATTTAGAAGATCCAGACAAGATAGCGGAATTTGTAAAGCAGCACTGTTTGCCTCAAAAGAAATACTATTGCCTATTTATTAATGAGGGACATTATGAATTAGTTAGTTCGGCTATCAATCAACACTTTAATAATGCGCATGCGCCACAATTTTATAGATGTGATAAAGTTTTGGAAGAAATTAACAGTGAGGATGAATTAAAGGATCTTATAATAGCATATCATCAAGGTAAAACTAACCATAGGTGTCCGGATGAAACTTATTTAAGGATGAAACAGAAATATTATTATCCTAGTTTAAAACAAAAAATTTTAGAATTCATTTTAGACTGTGCGACATGTAAGCAAGCAAAATACAATAGACATCCCATTAAAATACCTTTAGAACACACTCCAACTCCTTCGAAACCTCTAGAATTAATTCACATAGATACATTTCAAATCGAATCATCTCAGTTCTTTACAATTCTTGATCCTTTCAGTAAATTCGGTCAGGCCTTTCCCATTAAAAGCAAGAATGCTATCGAAATTTCCAGGGTATTAATAAGATATTTTTCACAATATGGTACAGTAAGAGGCGTCGTTTCCGACTCTGGTACAGAATTCTCAAATGACACTCAAAGAGCTCCTAAAGTCATATCAAATTGAACTGCACATAACTACACCTCATAATCCTAACTCTAACAGCCCAGTAGAGAGATTCCACAGCACACTCATTGAACACTATAGAATTTTCAAAATAAAATACCCAAATCTAAAACCTCCTGACTTGATACCCTACTGCATCCTAGCTTACAATTCAAGCATTCACTCTCAGACTCTCAAACCACCTTTTGAGCTAATATTCGGATACATCCCAGAAATCTTCAACTTTGATCCCGAAGTTACACTCACTCAAGAATATAACCAAAAACACAAACATTTTATGAAAATAGTTTATGATAGCGTATTAGATCGGATAGAAAAATCAAAAGAAAAAATGCTCCTCAGAACTAACGTCGAAGTTAATCAGCCATTTAAAGAGGGCCAAACAGTATATAAAAAGATACCCCCTGGATTTCACAAGAAGCACAAAAACCCCTATACAGGCCCATACACTATAATATCCCTCTTAGAACATAATAAAGCTTTACTCATAAATCACAAGAATGACGAGCAATGTGTAACCCATTTAAGAAATCTTCGCCTTTCAGGTGGGCATGCGGAGGGCAGCCACAACTAGAAGATTTAAAGAACAACCCTGGGTTATTACCTCGCAAGTTAGGTAGAAGCTATTGCCAAAATGACGTATGGCGCCTTATACATGTATATAATATGGAACCTTTATTTACTGACTACAGTAAACTTAAATATAAATATTATCTTATAGCCAATACTTTAAGTGATAATTTTAGATCTGAATACCATAATTTTATAATCGCCCTTAATTATACTGTAGATAACATAGATGAAACTTTCCTTAGAATTTTCCCTGATAAGTATAGATTTAAGAGAGGTTTACTCAACCCTTGGGGTACAGTTTTTAAATCAATCACTGGCAATCTAGATGCTGATGATGGCGAAAGAATCAACAAAGCCCTTCAATTATTAGCTGATGATCAAAATAGAATGCATGAGCTATTTGACGAACAAACATCTGTTATGATAAATGCAATAAATGAATTTAACCAAACAGTAAATACTTTAACTCATAATCAAAAAGAAATTGTCAAAAGAATGTTGGCACTTCAAAACATTACTAAAGATTTAGCTACTAATATCATGCCTGTTCTCCAGCGAGCACATATTCTAGAACTGTTGACTGAAATCGCTAACCTATTTAATGTCATAGAATCGATAATATTAACAACTGAAAATGCTATAACGTTCTCTAAATTAAATACTTTTCACACTTCTATCATCAAACCAAAATTCATTATTAAAGAGCTTCCTGTAATAGAAAAATACATTTCACAATCTAGATTGGTAAGCAAGAATGACTTATCTTTGTATGAAAAATTATTTAAAATCAAGTCTATCCAAACTGGATATAAAATTATATTCCAAATTGATATTCCACTAATAGACAAATCTGACTATATTTACTACCAACTGTACTCCCTACCTATACAAACCAATCCTAACAGCTTCTCAATGATAATACCTCGATCCAAGTACCTTATCCTAAATGAGCAACAATACGCCTTCAGAAACAACCCCTGCCAGGATCTTACGAACGAGATCTATGTCTGTACAGAAGATACAATAGCAGATGTCAGTGAAGATCCTCCCTGTGAAGTTAGGCTAATTAATATCCAAAAGCCTATCAATAATTGCGAACAAGAGACTGTAAAAATTACCAAGACTATCGTTTCCAAATATGGCAACACACATTTTATGGTGGTGGCTCCAAAGGAAACCAAGATGTCAATCAAATGCTCGGGAGAAGAAAACACACAAATTATACAAGGCACGTATATGGTGACACTCAAACCAAGATGTCAATTGTCGATTGGTGGTAAACGATACAGTACAGTGCAGAGCTCAGTTGAGACACAACAATTGTTCTCCTTACCAAAGTTGGAAGAAGATCCAGAAAGCAAAATGAACATAGAAGAATTGCCAGCAATGGACCTGGAAAACGTCCTTTTGCACGACGTTAGCAACATCAGGGCTCAGCTGCAGTCTATAAAAAGTAGAATTCCCAACAAAATTAGACTCCCGTTGTACCACACAAGTATTTGGACGATCCTACTCTACATCATACTAATCCTTCTAGCAACAATATTTCTTACAGTTTTTGTCAAAAGAATATGTGCCCAGCAGAATGAAAGAAGCAAAGCAGAAGCGGAAAATCCTTTAAGAATTCCGAAACCCAAGGGTTCCGTCCTCTAATGGGGGGAGGAGTTAACACATGGCGTCCCACGATATGTCACGTAGATGGTATCAGGTTACATTTGCATGCAGCAGTTCCCATAAGCAGATTCTACGAATTATGCCGACCGTTGCAGATAGTGCCAGCAGTGCGAAATCAGAAGAAGCTAGATCTGCATGTTCCCGTGAGAACCTGCAACAAACACTTATCCGATTATTATATAAAGCCACTGTTTTGTGTAATATTTGTTCAGTATTAATTTAGGCAGTAACTATGCTAGTTTGTTGTTAAATAGTTTAAGTAGTTTAATAAATTTTTTAAAAAAGCAACCTAAGTACAAGTGTTGTTAATTCGCGTTTTCCACGGTAGTGATTTTTTTCTACGAAAATTTACTAAAACATGCGATTGTAGAAAGATCAGCTTCTACTTTAAGCAATAGTTATGTTATTATTAGCAAATACTGTGTTTATGCCTATATATATATATATATATATATATATATATATATATATATATATATATATATATATATATATATATATATGTGTATATATATATATATATATATATATATATATATATATATAAACACACACACACACTTGTGTCTATAAAGTAACACATAAATTCAATAAAATTGAGAGTACCGATTATTAAGAAAAATTCAAGAACAGGTGGATTTTTATTGTCAAAAATTAACTTTTTGATATAAAAATCTCATCTCTACCGTCATACGTCTTTAAAGAGTAGCTACCTCTTCGAAATTTTGAAATTAGATACTGGGTAGTGTGATACATCTTTTTAAAGCTAATCCAATTCTCTATTTAGCAACACCATTTTTTTGTAGGATAAACTGAAGAATAACTTTTTTATTATCAGTAACACCTAACACAAGTAAAGCCTGTAAAGAATTACACACATAGCCCAGCCATTTGCTGTCTAGCTGGCACTTCCTGGCCTTAAGTACCAACATTACCTTTGCGTTTGGCTTGTTTTGCTTTTCTAATATTTCTTTCTCAGTTTTTTATTATTTATTTTCTTGTTTCTTTCCCTATTTGCAACATTTTCTTTGTTTATTTCTTCACTAAACTCCCAGGAACCTGTACCAAAAGTTCCACTATTTGAAAGGTATAAGATACAAGCGGGGTACTCACTTCCGGAGTCCTGAAAAGGTTCAGACACGTCCGAATCATAACCCGACATCGCAAACAGGCGAACGCACTATGCAAACAAACGCACTCCCTCACCAACTTTGGATAACTAACCACTAACTCAGAACGAAGTTCTCTCTCCAAAATCTAGAGCACATAGTAACACGAACAGACACGCTTCTTTTAACGTCGATAAACATAAAAATTTCGGAACGCAGCAAGTGCGTTATGGCAGCGAATTTTTATCAAATGCTTCAAATTTGCATAACTCCTATTAACCTAGAAAGTTGACTTTAGGTATGCAGTAAGGTATTTGCAAATTCAATATACCAACCAAATTTCATTAAAATCGGTTAATAGCTTTTTGAGTTATCGTGTGGATATATATATATATATATATATATATATATATATATATATATATATATATACATATAAAAATTCAAACGGGCCTTGGTTTCGAATTCTATTTTCAAATTCGCGATCATTTAAAATTAGTTGTGCAAAGTCTCACCATCGATACCTTTCTATTAGCGAATTTTTTTAATGAAAATCAGCTAAAATCAGTGACAGCTCGTTTGGGGCAATAATGGCATAAGTATATCATGACTTATACCGTTGTTGCACCAACTTTGTTAAGGGGACGAGTCAAATGTACTTATAACGTCGCTGTTAATGGGTCTACTCGTCCCGCTTTAACCCACAAACGCTAGCCTATCTTTTGTAGCAACGCGTAGACCTCATATCTCACTTTTGAAAAAATAGAGACTTATTCCCTTTTTGCACAAAGTTCCTCAATTTTATAAAACTCTCTCGAAAGAGACCCAGGAAATTCACCATGAAACAAGAGATCTCTTTGCCTTTTCCTATTTACCTAAATAACAAATAATTTGAAAACCATTTTTTAAATGTTGACACACATAAGATTCTCAATCATCACACCTCGATGGCCGATCGTAACGATTGAATCAGATTATACTACTACTGATCAATCTATTTTAGTAATTTTGATAATTAGCGATTTAAGTGAATTTTGTGTTTTAGGAAAACGTTTTTGTTTATATTATTTGTTATAGAAAAGAATACTCTAGTCTTAGTTGAAACGTAATATTAGGTTACGTGGCGCAGTGTCGAAGTAAGTGCTGCGATAAGGGTTTCCAGAGAACTAATCACTTGAAATTCATAATGCACCGTGAAGGCATGTGTTTAAAATTCTCTTCCTCATTAAATTAGGATGTAGTATGTTCGTGCATAAATTAAATGGAAAAAGTTAAGAGACAGGAGAGCTCCTCTTATAACTTCAACTACTGTTATAATTAGCTGAGAAATTCACGGAAGTGCTCCTGTTTCCTCACGGGAAGTTCCCACTACTCTGACCTGACTATAGGTACACCGTTAAACAAGAAAGGTGCGTCGCGGATGCACAAGCAATAAAGCAGAATGCTCTGCTGCTAGATGTTATGTAATTAAATGCATGTTAGCCAAATAGATAACTTGTAAGAGCCTTCCAGGTATTCGGAACATTCTGAAGTGATTCCATGATTTAACTAGCGCTGCATTCGCGCGGCCTATCCCGTTAATGGGAACCCACTTCTGTCTTGTTCAAATTTTTTTTTGTGGGTGTGAACGTAAAAAAATACAAACTATAAGTGTATTAACTGCGTTTATTAAATTTTGTTTGAAGAGACGGTAATGCTCACGGTAAAATACGACGCGACTTTTAGTGAATATTTATTTTAAAAAAAATTCACTAATAGAGAGGTATCGATGGTGAGACTTTGCAAACATTCTTTCAAATGAGTGCGAACTAGGACCCCTAGAACCTATATCCGGGGTCAGTTTAAATTTTTATATGTTTATATATATATATATATATATATATATATATATATATATATATATATATATATATATATATATATATATATATATATATATATATATATATATATGTATCCGTCTGATAACTCAAAAAATAATTAACCGATTTCGATGAAACTTGGAGTTTTCTTTCGAATTTTTTTTTCTTTGAAAGTAACAAAGCTGTTTTAATGAAATTTAGTATATATGTTGCCTCAGGAGAGATTGTACTACGTACCAAAATTCAACTTTCTAAGTTTAGAGAAAATTGAGTTATTCAAATTTTAAATTTTCTTTCGAAAAAAGTTTTTTTCTCCTAAAATTACAAAGTTATTTTAATGAAATTTTGTTTATTTTATATGACACTGACGTTGACTCTAAGCCTCCTCAGCTTTCTTTCATATTCAAACTGTTGACCTCAAATTGCTTAAGATAAATTCTAATAGATGGCACATATGTCTAAATGCGGGCACAGATTATTTAGTTAGTTAATAAGGACAAGGACATTGAATAAAGATTTGTTTTCACGAGGTACTGATTCTAACATAGAATTTAATATTTATACTTTTATGGCTATAATTATGGTCACATTTACATCTGCTACTCTCGATACCACATAATCGCCAATAAAGATAGATCGCTACCACATAAAATTATGATCATTACAGTTTGCTGCTGTGGTAGATGGCACATTTTGATCATCGACTAATTACAGGTTCCTACTTAGCTCTAGACATTTCTAGTTAGGAAAAACTCTGGACGCAGCAAGTGCGTTATGGTATTTTATTTTTGCTTTTTTATCGAAATATGTTTGTAAGAAAAGAAATCGAGACGCAGTAAGTGCGTTTTGGTAGCAAATTTTCATTAAATGCTTCAAATTTCAATAACTCAATTTGCTATTTAACCTAAAGTTTGTTCGCTAGGAAACCAACATTTAAAGTTTATTGTCAGAAATTTTGTGTACATTTTTAAACAATAAGTTATTTTGATAAAATATGGCACATTGTTTCTACTATATAGGTTATACCGGTAACCGAATTGATGACTGCTTGCATTAAAAAGACATAGATTTCCGTAAGGGTTTTCCTTTTTTTATAATATATTTTCGGGGAGAAAAGAGGAGAGCCCTTCATTTCTAGTAAATTTTTATTTAAAAAAAATCACTAATAGAGAGGTATCGATGGAGAGACTTTGCAATTTTTTTTTCAAATGAACGCGAACTAGGACCCCTAGAACCCATATCCGGGGTCGGTTTCAATTTTTATACGTTTATATATATATATTTATATATATATATATATAATATATATATATATATATATATATATATATATATATATATATATATATATATATATATATATATATATATATATATATATATATATATATATCTGTGTGTGTGTGTCCAACCGATAACTCAAAAAATAAGTAACTGATTTTGATGAAAATTGGCAAGTGCCTTTCTTTTATTAATGCCTTGGATGAGTTCGTTAGTCAGGAAAATCAAATAAGGTTTTCCGGGAAAATTTTGAGTTTCGTTTCAAAAAAAATAAATTTGGTAGATATTTTGCCTTGTGAAAGACCTTACTACACACTAAAATTCCACTTTCTAAATTTGTAGAAAATTGAGTTATTCAAATTTTGAGTTTTCTTTTGAAAAAAAAAAAATTCTCCGAAAATTACAAACTTATTTTGATGAAGTTTTGTGGATATGTTACCCTGTGTAAGACCTTACAATACACTAAAATTCAACTTTCTAAGTTTGTAGAAACTTGAGTTATTCAAATTTGAAGCATTTAATAAAAAATCACTACCATAACGCATTTGCTGCGTCCCAAATTGTTTTGTTTTTGTTAACCGACAGCAAAGAAAATGCACAGTGTGAGAGTAATCAAAATGGACTAAGTACTTTGAATATGACTGTGATGTAACCGCCAGAGTGAAGTCATTTACATTCTTTAATAAGAAGAGGTGTACGTCGATTACAATTGAAGCCGGCCCACTAATTTTTTCAAGTATACGGTCGCATAAGATTTTACCCTTAAACTTTTTAATTTTTCGATTCGAATATAAAGGTACTAGCTTTTGCCTACGTCTTCGTCCCCGCGGACATTGGTTTTTAAACGGAATAAAAAGCTCCTTATTTTTTACATACAAGCTTTGTTAATCCCACTCCCTTGTACACATAGAGGTTGAATTTCCGAAAATAGTATTTGTTCTGTAGGCTATTTGTGTCAAGTTTTATTTGACTGATTACCAAAAACCAAAACTATTTTTCCCCGTAGAAACTTGTCTGCCCCCTTGCAACCTCTTAGAGGTAGAATTTGGAAAAATTCTGAAGTACATGTTTATTTACATGCTATGTGGAGTATTGATGCTAATTTTCAATAAATCTGAAAAAAAATATTTTTGCGATTTCAATTTTTACACACTTTTTCACTCTCAGCGGTTGAATTTTGGGAAATTATACACAAAAATCCGACAAAAAATATATTTCCGCTGAGAGTTTTTATCCTCCTTTTTACGCTCTTAGGGGTTGAATTTCAAAAAAATCTAGTGTACGTATTGTAGGGTATTTACGTTGAATTTCAAAAAACTCTAGTGTACGTATTGTATGGTATTTATGTTTAGTTTCAAATAAATTCGCCTAAAACATTTTTCCGATTTAAATGTTTACACATTCTTTTAACCTCTGAAGGGTAGAATTTTTTTAAATGTCAAAGTACATGTTCATTTTATGTATTGTGCAATATTCATGCTTTATCAAGTGAATCCAACAAGAAAGATATTTTTATTTACAAACTTTTACAACCTCTTTAACCTCCTTAGCGGTTGACTTTTGGGAAATGCTAAAACACGTGTTTTATTTTACTTCCACATCGTCGATACGTGTGGGAGTATGGCTTCGGCGACAAAATTTCAACAATTTTTTTTTTGCTTAAACGTAAAAAGTGTCAAAACATATAGAAAACAAGATTTGGGAACGAATTTTTTGTGTCTGTCTGTTTGTAGCCACGATAACTTTAGAACGAATTGAGATATCGTCTCCAAATTTGGTACAAAAGTTATCACCCGACAAACAAACGGTTCGGATTTTTTTTGAGTAAAATCGTTTCAGGCGGTAGGGGATAAATGGGGAATGATTTGGTAACAATTGACATTTTTTCGTTAAAACTCGAGTAACATAACGTTTTAGGGCTTCTTTATTGGAAAAGTTTCCTAAAAAAATCTGGTTTTCTGTGCTGAAATTAAATTACGGGTTCAGTGTGTGGGCGGTGGAATATCGGTGACAGAAATTTCGAATTTTTGTTTGTTAAAACAGCGTAAAAAGTCTCAAAACATATAGAGAACTTGATTGTGGCACGAAATCTGTCAGTGGGTCCGCCTGTCTGTTAGTAAGCGCAATAACTTTAGAACTAATTGAGATATCATCTTCAATTTTGGTATCCCGTTGGCACCCGACAAAGATACGCTTAGGATTGTTTTGGGGTAAAATGGCTTCAGGTGGTAGGGAATAAATGAGGGGTGATTTGGTGAAAATTAATCTTTTTTCGTTAAAATGTTAGTAATGTAAAGTTCCTAAATTTATGGGTACAGAAATACGCATATTTCCTTTGTGGTCAAGTCATGGACGCTAGATTCATTTGCTTAGAATGTATTTGTGAGCTGAGTAGATTATCACAGCTTTGTGGGAGTTGCGATACAATTTGCAGCACTATTTTAAATTTTCAGGATTTCTCTGCGTGTCATATTTGATTTTTGAAAAGAAAGAAAAGTCGACGACGCAGCAAGTGCGTTATGGTAGTGAATTTTCATAAAAATGATCTGGCACAAAATATTTTATTATAACTTTTTTTTCTTGTAACATAGAAACCTAAATTTTGGTGTATAGTTTAATTTTTATATCGTAAACCTACCTACCAAATTTGGTTATCATAGAGTTTTTATTTTTTAAGATAAAAGTTTTTTTCAAATCAAAACTCAAAATTTTTCCGGAAAACCTCGTCCGATTTTTCTGATTAACGAACTTATCAAAGACATTTACAAAAGGAAGGTACACGCCAAATTTTATCAAAATAGGCCCATTATTCTTTGAGATAAAAATTTTTTTTGAATGAAAATCAAAATTTTCCTGGAAAACCTCGTCCGATTTTCCTGGCTAACGAACGTATCCAAGCTATTTACAAAAGAAACGTACATGCCAAATTTTATCAAAATCGGCCCATTATTTTTTGAGTTATCGGTGTGATACATATATATATATATATATATATATATATATATATATATATATATATATATATATATATATATATATATATATATATATATATATATATATATATATATATATAAATATATATAAACATATAAAAATTGAAACTAACCCCGGATATGGGTTCTAGGGGTCCTAGTTCGCGCTCATTTGCAAAATTTTTTTCAAAATTCAAAAGTCGGGATCTCCCCATTAGTGAATTTTTTCTACGAAAATTCACTAAAAGTTATTATGAAACTTAGGTTCCGAAACGCAGTTGTTGCATCAGAACTTAATTTAATTCAATTTGTTAGAAACAGAGGCAATATGCCATATCTATATTAATAGAATTTGTACAAAATATATCTTCAATTACACTCAAAAAACGATTACGTCTTCAAACCAAAATATTAAAAAATAACAAAGCTATTTAATGATGAGTGGGTGCGCCGTGGTTTCTTATGGCTTCGATAACTCTTTGAAGCATGCGTGAAATTAAATTATTTATGGTCTCCTGAGGAAAGTCATCATTGGCTTCTTGAATTCGGTGACGAATGTCAACTCGACTGTGGGGGTTGGCGTAAACTGCCCAGTCGATTGCCAGTCATGTTCCACACATGTTCCATTAGTGACAGGTCTGGAGAACGAGAAGGCCATGGAAGCAGGGACACGTTATTTTTTGTAAGAAGCTTGTAGGAGCCCTTGCTGTATGAGGACTTGTGTTGTTGAAAAAGGGGCTGATTTAACCCTTGTATATATGGCAGTGCAACAGGCTGAACTACGTTTAGTATGTAATAGTTTTCATTTAAATTTTTGTCAACAAAAACTAGAGGTGACTTGTTACCGCATGTTATCGCACTCGATACCATCACCCCCCGTGTAAGTGCCGTATGCTGGTCCACAGCAAATTCTAACCATCTACGTTCTCACGTAATCGTCTCACTCGTCTGCGGCCATCGTGGACCAAAAGACCGAATTAGGGACTCGTCAGAGAACACAACACGATGCCATTCACCATCCCAATTTAATCTGCCGTTGCACCGGTCAATTCGAGTAACCCGATGTCGAAGTGCCAGTGGGAGACACAATGAAGGTCTATACGAACGAAGGCCAAAGGCGCGTATTCTGCGAAATTTCGTGCCATAGAGACTCTCAACCAAGCATTTCCAATCGACTGAGTTGTGGAAACTGTCTTGTAAAGCCGCAAACCTCAAATAGCAATCTTCTCGCGCTGAAGTTGCTCGAGGTCGTCTGGATCCATAAAAATGGTGATGAATTCCTTCTTCAGGCCACCTGAACCAACACTATCACACTATTGACACACTGCGTCCTATGCGTTTTGAAGTTTGTCTAATTGAAAAACCGACTTTACGCATACCAACAATGCGTTATTCCGTAAACGGCGCCTACCCATAATGGCTAATTGAGCACAAAAACGCAAATTAAAAACGATAATTTTTTGATAAAACAAAATTTAAAAATGTTCACCTGTTTTGCATTTTTTTTGTCCATTTTGTTATCATTTCTTATCGGAGACAAAACCGAGTAGTATAGAAAATTTCATTGCAGTTAGTCAACTGTTACTGAGTGTTCGGATTTTTTGTAAAGTCAGTATATATTTGGCATTAAGGAAACGTGTTGGCTGCTACGTATTTGGAAATTGAAAACAGCATGCCATGAAAGTAATTTCAGGAAAAATATTTTTTGTTAATTTAAGTGATTAAAGAGGTGCTTTAATGAAAGGGACAACAGTATATTAACGAAGCTTTCTGTCCTATTGCAATACAACAGACAAACAATCGATCTTCATCGCTCTTGGGAAATTGTTCGGTTGACATTCTGTTATTCATACAAGGGCTTGT
>OZ023262.1:142159776-142162276 GCA_964006375.1 Tillus elongatus
GTGTGTGTGTGTGTTTGCAGCACTATACTTGCGGCATTTTGTGCATACATATACCTGCACTCTGGCATGTGGCAAAATTCTGGCACTATACACGCAATGCCACAATTTATATCTACGTTTTAAAGCCATCGAGTGGGCCGAGAAGGTTCTCATTTTTACTCGTAAATGACTTCACGTCATATGTTATGAATCTCTATCTTTATTTGTCCTATAACGTTTATGTGGCCTAAAATGGAAAGAGATTAACAATACGTGTAAGATGCCACAGTTATCATTACTGCTGGTGTATACACCACAATATTTGTGGCATTTCATAGATGCGCCAGGAGCAGGCGCCCTCTGCAACAACGTATTAGAACGACAGCGTGGTTGCCAAATCGCCCTGTGTCTGCTAAACGATAGATGCGGAACGCTGTGTTTCGAGCTCAGAATGATCGTCGTCTTATTTGGAGGGTCTAGTACTCTAGTAAACTAAATGTTTTTGATGATATTGTAAATCTTTTATATTTAAACTAATAAAATTATTGGTGTAGTTGATGTTAGCAAAGTCAATGAAATCTTTGTCGCTTTTTAAATAAAAGTGGTAAATTACTCTATACCTAGAAGGTTGGAATTAATTTATTTTACAAAAGTTTGTCCGAATTCGTTTGAAACATTGGAGTGAATACAAAAATGAAAATTTCTAAAATGTGTACTGTAAGAATATATTGGTTTATCCCGTTTTCTGAATGTATGGTGTGTTCATGTTAAAGATTTACCATCCAAGTAAAAGCTTTTTTTAGGTGATTTTGATATTGTTTTGTTAGGTAGTCATTCAAAATGCGTATTTAACAAATCGGCAACTGTATTTTTCAGCTGTAAGCATGGTCATCTGTGGCATTTTTATGTGGTCAAATTTCAAAAATTCACATTAGTATTTTTTTTTAGAGAAGAGTGTTGACAATGGATTCTTATTTAGAATCGCTTGAAACCTGAATGTACCGTTTTTCATTGTTCTAAACTACAGTCTTCGGGAAAAAAAAAATATAATTTTTTTAATACGAAATAGTTTATTCAAAAATTATATTTGCGGATTTTTTTTAAAACTGATGACAGATTCTTATTTAAACCCCCTTAGAATCGGCCTGTATCGATTTCATTTTTCTAAAATACAGGTCACCGATTTTTTACTTTTCTGGCAGTATTCAAGTTAATTGTTATTTGGTAGAAAAAACCCTTCCTGTGAAAACAAAAATGTTGTCTTAGTTACCAGCTGTCAGAAATGGTTTAGTTGTTTATAGTATGATACTGTTTTAAAAAAGAAATTTCATTATCTGTGAAATTTAATTACCTACCTGTTTATATTTTTCGGAAATGAAATAATAGTTAGTGGGTTTTAGAAGGTAAATGAGTTCGGCTTTGTGGAGCATTTTATACGGTTGGTGCTGGTAAAATGCTTCGTATAGCAACTATTAACCACAGGGAATCAATAAAAAATATATATAGTGTTTTGTGTCAGTTCGCTGAAATACTAACACGGAAATAAGAGCCTGGGTGGTTCAGTGGTAAGAACGTGTGACTCTAAACGGAGTGGTACCAAGTTCGTTCCCAGGGTTTCCTTTCACTTTTTCAGTACATACTGTAACATTAACATCAACCGAGGTTGTGACATTGTATTTAAGCAAGTTGAATGTCTGCACGTTCCGTCCTTCGGAGGGAGCGTAAAGCCGTCGGTCCCGCGTCCATGCGATGTTGGGCACGTTAAAGATCCCTAAACGCCTGACAGAAAAGCAGGGGTTTGGCCATAGTCGCGGAAATAGACCGACGTTAAATAAAAACATGAAAATAATTCTGTCACTAGCTATATAAGTTTAAGAAACAATTGCTTAATTTGCAAAGAGGCAAGAAAGTAAAAGAAATGAAATACTTAATTGTCTTTAGCTGTGCAGATATTAAAGGAGTTTATTGTGAGTTTTTAACATCATTTAGGTTCTCGAAAAATTATTCTAATATATAATTAAACCTACAAGTTTACTTTAATAAGTAGTCAGTTACATAGGTAACTGAAAAATATTTTTCACAGAAATTAGAAACCAAAATAAAGAAGCGTTATAAATATGATTTTTTTTAAATGTGTTGAAAAAATGTTACCTAAAGATACGATAAAAGGTTTTTTCACCCAAATTCCCTTCGATTTTGAATTTCATATTCGGCATAATATTATGCGAACAAAACGCCCGAGTTGTAACCTGTCTGTCATAGTTTCTGACATATGTGGTTTTTAGGTCAAAAATCAGAGTTGCATAGGTTTATTAAAAAATTCCGAATTTCTAAACACTTTTAGATAAATGAGTAATTATTCCTGTTCTGTTATCCGGTTTCAGTTTCAATTTATATACATACATACATACATATATATATATATATATATATATATATATATATATATATATATATATATATATATATATATATATATATACATATATATATATATATATATATATATATATATATATAT